>CM035438.1:10068005-10105505 GCA_020310875.1 Ceratopteris richardii
ACAAATACATACACACACATATATACACATATGCATACATACACATAAACACACACATATACACACATACATACACACACGCATATATACACACATATACACACATGCATGCATACATACACACACATATACCGGAATGCATGCATACACACAGATATACACACATGCATACATACACACATATACACACATGCATGTATACATAGACACACATGTATACACATGCATACACATACGCACACATACACATACATGCATGCATACATACACACACGTACACACACATGCACACACATGCATGCCTACATACACACACATACACATACACACACATGTATACACATGTATACATACACACACACACACACATGTACACATGCATACATACACACACATATATACACACATGCATACATACACACATATAATCCTATTTTTATTTTGAAGTTTTTTTTTTCATCAAATGTATAAAAATAGGATTAGGGTTTTAGGGTTAAATATTTAAGATTAGGGTTTAAGGGTTTTAACACCTACATAACATATTTGCACACATACACATGCACATATAATACATATATACATGTATATACACATGTATACAAAAATATACATATTTTAGGTCTAGATATTTAAGATTAGGGTTTTAGGGTTTAGTATTTCAGATTTAAGTCTAAGTCTTTCTGATTAGGGTTTTAGGATTTTAATACGTAGATAATATATATACACAAACACACATATACATATAATACATACATACATGTAGATACACATGCATACAAAAATATACATATTTTAGATTTAGATCTTTAAGATTAGGGTTTTAGGGTTTTAACACTTACATAACATATATGCACACATACACATGCACATATAATACATATATACATATATTTACACATGTATATAGAAATATACATATTTTAGGTCTAGATATTTAAGATTAGGGTTTTAGGGTTTAGTATTTCAGATTTAAGCCTAAGTCTTTCTGATTAGGGTTTTAGGATTTTAATACGTAGATAACATATATACACAAACACACATATACATATAATACATACATACATGTAGATACACATGCATACAAAAATATACATATTTTAGATTTAAATCTTTAAGATTAGGATTTTAACACCTACATAACATATATGCACACATACACATGCACATATAATACATATATACATGTATATACACATGTATATACACATGTATACAGAAATATACATATTTTAGATCTATATATTTAAGATTAGGGTTTTAGGGTTTAGTATTTCAGATTTAAGTCTAAGTCTTTCTGATTAGGGTTTTAGGATTTTAATACGTAGATAACATATATACACAAACACACATATACATATAATACATACATACATGTAGATACACATGCATATAAAAATATACATATTTTAGATTTAAATCTTTAAGATTAGGGTTTTAGGTTTATAACACCTACATAAGATATATGCACACATACACATGCACATGTAATACATATATACATGTATATACACATGTATACAGAAATATACATATTTTAGGTCTACATATTTAAGATTAGGATTTTAGGGTTTAGTATTTCAGATCTAGAATTTTAAGATTAGGGTTTTAATTAAATATATATAATTAAATATATAAAATTTAATATATAAAAATAGGATTACGTAAGGCAAAAAAATCTGAATATATAAATAAATATATATATAAAATAAGATAATTATATACATAAATAAATATAAAAAGAACTAGTGTTTTAAATAATTTGATTAAATATTTATAATTAAATATATATAATTAAATATATAAAAATAGGATTACATAAGAAAAAAAATCTGAATATATAAATAAATAAATATATAAAATAAGATAATTATATAGAAAAATAAATATAAAAAGAACTAGTGTTTTAAATAATTTAATTAAATATATATAATTAAATATATAAAAATAGGATTACGTAAGGAAAGAGAATCTGAATATATAAATATATATATATATATATATATATATATATATATATATATATATATATATATATATATATATAAGATAATTATATACATAAATCAATATAAAAAGAACTAGTGTTTTAAATAATTTAATTAAATATATATAATTAGATATATAAAATTAAATATATAAAAATAGGATTACATAAGGAAAAAAATCTGAATATATAGATAAATATATATATAAAATAAGATAATTATATACATAAATAAGTAAAAAAAGAACTAGTGTTTTAAATAATTTAATTAAATATATATAATTAAATATATAAAATTAAATATATAAAAGTAGGATTACATAAGAAAAAAAATCCGAATATATAAATAGATATATATATAAAATAAGATAATTATATACATAAATAAATATAAAAAGAACTAGTGTTTTAAATTATTTAATTAAATATTTATAATTAAATATAATTAAGTAAAGAAAAAATCTAAATATATAAATAAATATATAAATACACAAACACACATACTTATATACCTATCTATATTCACATATATATACATATACACACACACACACACACACACACATATATATATATATATATATGCATACATATATATACATGTTTTAGTTCTAGGTCATTTGGATAAGGGTTTAAGGGTTTTAACACGTACATAACATATATACACACATACACATACACATATAATACATATGTACATGTATATACACATGTGTATAGAAATATACATAATTTAGGTCTAGATCTTTAAAATTAGGGTTTTAGGATGGCTTGTACAAGAATCTATTGTATTCATTACTAAGTTTCTACGTATATCGGATACCGAAATGCCTCGCTTATGGAGCGATGATGAAGATGTTAGTCTCGTAGGCGATGAACCACAAGGTAAAGGCTTGCAAAGAAAAATGGATGCAGCTTTCATAGAGAAGGCAATGAAGTTTTGCATAATTAACTCTCAACCTATGCAAAAGTGGTTAGAAAGATATGAACTTGCCAAGGATACTAACGCAAAGGAAAGAGCTCAGTTTCGAAGAAATCCTTCCACTGGATTTTTGCCTCTTCCAGAAAATCTTCGACCTCTCCCACCTTTTCCAACGAGTAGATGGCTAGATGCAACAGTTTCACAAGCAAAGGCAGCGGGTGAAGATATCTCTGAAGAAGAAGAAGAACTCGCAAAAGGATGTGATTGGGAGTATATCAAATACGGTGCACTATGGTCTCATGGACGACACTTTTGAATTGCACGAATCGATCAAAACCGGTCTACTTTTGATAGTGGAGTGATGGTGAATTTTTTGCAAAAAAGTAGAGCGAGTGCAAGAGATGATAATGCTCTAGAAGGCGAGCTAGATTATTGTGGTGTGATTCAAGACATCTTTAAACTATCTTTCAGAAAGTTTGATTACTTTGTTTTTGACGTGAAATGGTTCAAAGTAGTCACCTCTGGAAGAAACGCAACAGTGAGAGGAGATAAGAGCGGTTTGCTTCAAGTCGACTCCACAAGATTATGGACAGATGAAAGGGAAACATTTGTACTTCCCGAACAGTGTGAGCAAGTTGTTTTTATACCAGATTCAAAAGACCCAGAGTGGCTATTTTTTTTACAAGTCGCTCCACATAGTAGACAAATTTTTGAAAATGCAGATGTAGAAGAAAGTCCATCTCTAGTGGACTCAGAGATTCATTCGATAGTTGAGGAGGAAGAGATCATTGTTCGAGAAGAAGAGGTCATTGAAGAAGAGGTCATTTTTCGAGAAGACAAAGCAATAGACGATGATCAGGAGGAAACCAACATAGCAAGCGATTTAGAAGCCATCAATTTAGAGATAGATATTCTCAGTGCATTGGATCTTCAAGAGGATGCTAGAATAGAGGACTTTTGAATAAAAGACTTGTACGTACTAATTTTTCGTTTTTTTCTTTGTTTATTCCCTATATTATTTTTCTTATCACATGCTAATTATTTGAGTTCTTTTATTACAAAGCACGATGGGAGACAGTCCTCCAATCACTCCATAGTCTATGACAGAGGAGCAGTTTTTGGAGTTCATCTCTCAGGTTCCTCCTGCGTATATGGCCGCTGCATAACAGTATTGGATCGCTCGTGGTAGCACTCCTCCCGGCCTCACTCCTGGCAGCCTTACTCCTGCCGGCCTCACTTCGGCTGGCCTCACTCCCACCGGTGTCACTCCCGCCGGTGTCACTCCTGCCGGTGTCACTCCTGAGGGTGGTGCTACTCCCGTAGGAGGTATGTCTCCTAGCTTTGTGACTCCACCACGACCATCTTTGCAGCCATCTCCTACTGGGTCTACTAGTAGACATGTGCATTCGACACCTCAGCGCGATAGAGGGTCTGGCCCGTCTCGTAGATCGAGGTCACGCTCTGGAGCAGGAGGTTCTAGGAGTGGATCTACAGGTAGGTCTGGAGGCGGAGGAGGCGGTTGTTGTGGAGGCAGTGCGACGGACATTGTGTCGCCCGCTTCTACTCCTAGGACGAGTACCTCAGATGTAGGTACGCCACGCAGTACACCACACAGTACACCACGTACACCTTGGGGTGCTCATGACCATGATGACTCCAAGGTGTATAGTATCCGAGATGGAGCTCCGGTGATGGATGCGGCTGGCAAAGCAATCCATGCACGCATACGATAGCTTTGCTCCATCCAGTTTGGACACTCCATCATGTTGAAATGGAGTGAACAGGATAAAGATCGGAAGAATTATATCACACAGACGATTTACCAGGAGTTCCAACTAGCCGATGGACGGTCGATTCTCAGTTCAGGGTGGATTCTGCACACCGCACGTGAGGTCATGGCGCATCGACGATTCGAGGCTCGTGATGCATTCAGAGAAGGCTTACCAAAGCCTGTGTGGTTAGATGCTGAGGAGTGGGACATGATTCGTAATGAGCAACAGCAGACTCCTGATCGATATCGCCGGCAGCGAAATGCCGCAACCACACGTCTACACACGATTGGACCATCACATTTGGGCAACGGCGGATATGACACGATGCGTCATGAGTTTGTAAGTACCATTTCATTTATTGAATTTATTCGTGTTAAATTTCTCATATATATTTCTCTAATCTTTTTATATTTGTTTCAGGAGCTGGAAATGGGTCGTCCTCCAACACGATCGGAGGAGTCTTATGGATATAGTCATGGGTTGACTGCACTATTGCAGGACTTGGAGGGACGCGGTGCGGTAGTTTCATGGGAGCGTTTGCGATGAGGTAATTAATTTATAAACTTGGTTTTTACTTGTTTGTAATTTTCATGTGAATTTATCTCATTCCATTAATGTTCTTTGTTGCAGGACTGTTGATATGGAACGTTCTTGCATGTGTATGGCAGTGGAAGACCAATATTTTGTATTTGATTTCCATATGGTAATACATTGCTTTGCCACATTTTGTAAAAACGTCATATATGACAGTGGTTTGCCACACTCTTGTACATGCTTTATTATTGAGATATCTAACTTCTTTTGTACATGGTTCATTGTTCATTCTGATTATCGATCTCTTTTGTGTACAATAATACTCTGTTTCATGAAATCATATTTCGGTTGTCATTAGAGTACACATCACATGTACTCGTTTTTTTTTGGGCAGAGTGTATTGTCTTTTGTTCAACAACATCATGGTAATGTTGCTGTATCAAAACACAAAACACTCTGCCCAAAAAAAATTTTGTAGGTATGGTCGTCGGTATACGCGACGGTACTCCCAGTAGTGTCATCGCAATAACCATCGGTACACCTAGGAGGCGATGCAGTAGAAGCCGATTACCGATGCATATACCGACGTTTATACCGATGCATATACCGACCTTTATGCTGACACATATACCGAAGTTTATACCGACGCCTATACTGACACTTTGGTACCGACACGCAAACCGACCTTTACACCGGCGTCGCGGCAAATAAAGCCACATTCATTTAATTCCTCGGTAAAAAACATTGTATACCATCGATCTATTGTAGTGACACACACACACACACACACACACACACACACACACACACACACACATATATATATATATATATATATATATATATATATATATATATATATATATATATATATATATATATATATATATATATATATATATATATATATATATATATATATATATATATATATATACATATATATACACACACACACATACATACATACATACATACACACACACACACATATATATATATGTATATAAGAGAGAGAATAGTACAATATACAATCAGATATATATATATATAAGAACTAAGATTTTAGTATAGATAAATAAATATGAAAAGAGTGAGGATTTTTTATTTAAATTAAATATATAAAAGCTAGGATTTTAGGGTATATATATATATATATATATATATATATATATATATATATATATATATATATATATATATATATATTATAGTTTATATAATAATATACTTATAAAAATTAGGAAATGAAAATGATATATTAGTATACATAATCATATAGTTTTTAACATATCCACATGGTATCCGATGGCATCTCTCAATTCGGAAGAGAGAATGGCATGTCCTTGCACTTAGTGCAAGTATCAAATTTATCAGAAAGGATGTATTTGTACAACATATGTTAGAGAATATGGATCCTTTGATAAAATATGATTAAAAATCTATGCTATGATTAACATGGTCCCCTTGGTGAGCAGGTGGATGGAAACGACATTGCATCGGTAACCTCTTGTGGACACAAGAGAAGGAAGAGGGAGGTAGAAGTACAAGGTACTAGTAGCATTATGTACAATGAACATATGGAAGAAATGCTCGAGGCATTTTATAAGATAGACAAAGATCATGATGGTGGAGATGATGCGATGGGTTTTGTGGACACGGTAGAGTTTCCAGGATCAGAGACCGACAAAGAATACCAGAACATGTGAAGAGTAACCCCTTTACCAGTATACATTGGGGCAAAGATACGTGTACTACGTGCGTCGCTCACGATGCCCAATGTTCAATCCATTTATGGATGGTCTGATAGTAGTGTCTCTAAATTGTTCAAGTAAGTGGATTTGAAATAAAATTTCGTTGTTATATCAAAATAACTTTATTCACTAATATCGTTCTAGTTGCTTGTCGTAGGCTTGTGAAAGATTAGTTTTTACCAAATATCAATGACATGCCTCCAACACATGGACATGCAAAAAAAGCTTTTATAATCTGCTGGAGTGGACCACACCAAGATTCATGCTACAAAGCATGAACACCAATAATCGACAACCTAACATTGACACACATGCTGGATCAAAGCCAATATTATTCATTTAGATGGATCAAAGAGGCTAGGAATACATTACTAGCTGAGCGTCTTTGATCCATGTTCAACCTTTGGGTGTATCCAAATGTTCAACCTTTGGCTATATCCAAATGTATGGGTGCCTCTAATTTATAATGTTGGGTGTGAGTGTGTGTTTCATTAATTGTACTCTCAAAAAAAAAAGTTTTATAAGTATTGTTAACCTTTTTGAGGTTCTCTCATCGATGCTTGTTCTTAAGAGGAAGAAGTTACTGCTTTCCTTCAATCCAATATACTCTGAATGGAAGAAAAATCCAAGCAAAGCTTTTTCATTCTCGTCTTATAGAACACGAATTTGTGACTGCCCTGGCGAAGGTCCATAATACCTCATCGGCAATAGATAGATGAATTGAGGACAAGAAGATATAGAGATAAGAGAGGTCGTTTCTCTCACCTTCTTCTCCACTGCGTACCTCCTCGAGACGCTGTTAAGGGACGTAAACAATGACTTTTGCCTCACTTAGAATGACGCTGTATCCTTTAAAAGTTCAGTTTCCGCGTCCTTGTCTGTTCAGTAGCTTCGAAGTGCTTCTGCCAATGCCCTTTGAAGCGGGAACCATTGGAGTCGTCTTCGCGAGCACTCCTTTCCAACAGCTTTGCGTTATCCTATCTACGGCATGCCATCTTACTGAGATACGGCATTGAAATCAAGTACAGTTGTTGCAAGAATTTCAAGGTAGCGTAAAACCTTCACATAACATGATGGTGGAAGTTAGAACTCTACAGAAATTATTGAACCAGAAAGTCAAGGCATGGGGTCCTTCCGTGTTGGAGTTTGCGCACCGAACTTACTACCTCTATACGAACACGGATTTAATTGTTTTGGGAAGCGTGCGTGAAACTATGATGCAGAAGGTAAAGTCATGGCCCATGACTTGAGTGAGCTTTTTACGTATATGTTATGGAGGCAACAAGCTCTTAACTTCACTTTCCCCATGTTTCTGCATTCAACAGCTTGGAAAATGTTGCTGCCACTGATCAATGAAGTCTGCTCACGTGCTTGGATTTTATCCATGTCGTGTCACTTTTTCTTGACTAATAACGTGCATTGAGGTCAATGCAACCACACTAATAGAACAGTTTGCATTTGATGTGCATATTGAGGATTTAGAGGGACGGTTAGATATGTCGTGTAGCGGACAGAGATGCTGGAGCATGAAGCTATGGGACGTCTAGATATGTCGTCTACCTGACAGAGATGCTGGAGCATGCAGCTGTGGTACGGCTAGATATGTTGCATAGCTGAATGCTCCTCAGCAATCAGAAAAAATTAGGATATAAAAACACGTAAGTTTTCGGGGCCCTATTTATCACCTCTACAGAACTTTACAATGCCCCCCTCTATATAGCTAATTATGCATGGCTACTGATACTGGGGAGATTCATAGAGAGCAAAAAGAAGACTTCCTTATCGTCTTTTCCAGCAACTAGAAAAGAATTAAGCAAAATCACATAAGTTACATTTAGAATTGAAGATCATCGCCAAGGCCAAGAAAACCACGTCTATTCTGCAAAGTCATCACCGACTTGGCACCGATGCCTCCTATTCGCATCAAGATTTGTTTCTCTCTTACGGAAAACTTAAAAGAATCATCATGAATAATCAAATAAAAAAGCTTGGGAGAATTGTTTTCCTGTAATGGAAAATTCATAAGAATCGTCATGAATTATTACATAAAAATGGTGAGGATTCTAATGGACATAATAGCCTCCCCGTCCTCTACCTTGATATTCTACATAGAATGGTCGCCAATAATCCACAACCTATCATTCACACACATGGTGGATCAAAGCGAGTATTATTCATTTTATGGATCAAAGAGGCTAGGAACACATTACTAGCTCATTCTCGACTCCTCTCATAGCTCATGGAGAGCATTAGTCACATCATCAATACATTCTTGTAGTTTAATTGAATCCATCAAAATATCATAAAATTCAACTCCACCATTCCATGCTTCAAGTACTATTGTGGATATTAACATCTCTAGAATTTGTTTTGAGAAATGAGCATACACATGGGTCTCACGAAGATATTGAAAATGTTGGTATTTTTCAAGCCCTTATATTTATCACATAAACCATGGGCATCATTCGTATCCATCTCATCTAATATTTTTCTAAAAATCATTGCTCCCAAAATGTAGTTCCTATTGCTACTTTGGTCGATTGGCTATCCTTGTTTTTAACATGTTTTGTGTAGTGGAAAATTCAAGGCACTCTAATCCAAAATTATCTTTCCACTTATGTAAGTTCTAGTTAGCATCATGTTTGTTTTCTAAGTCCACTGTATAATTCTCTTTGAGGGGAAAAAAGTTTCTAGCTCGTCCATTATCATAGGGCTTCATAGACTACAACTAGAACTATGGGAGAAAAGAGTAGCTATGGTGTTTAGATCTTAACTTGTGCATGAAATGTAGCTTCCAATAGAGTTTCCACCTATCCAGCTACTAAATGAATGTTTGCTCTCCCCCCAACCAAGGCTTGTATATATAGCTATTGAGGACTCAACCACTTTGATACTACACCACTCTTTAATTAAAAGAGCAGTTTTACTTGAGAACTAATCTTTTGAAAGGGTAGCACTAGTAGAGAACCATAATTAGAATGTTGCGATAAGAAAGAAATTGTGCAACTGGATGATAACCTACCAGTTTAGATGGAACGCAATGCTAAACTTTGTAGGAATATGGGTTTGCTCCACATCCATTTAGCAACAGCTCATGAAGAAAATGCCATGCTCCAAAAATAGAACCAAGAAAACTATAAAGTAGAAATGGAAATGATGGGCCCACCCTAGTCAATCCCTCTTGGTTTTAGGTCCTACTCCTTGAGGCGATCGAACTTATACTCCAAGGCCACACCCATATTTTCAATCCGCATGTCAAGCTTACTGAAGAATTGGCACTCTTGAAGGACACATGGCCTGCACTAGCTACTCGCGTTCACCCAATGGAGAGCATCATGTTTCAAATCCTAGAAGAGACGACACAGAAACTCGATGAACTATGTAGAAAACTCACCAAAATGTCTATGTTGCTACAACAATATGAAGTCACTCTGAAAATGGCAAGAAATGAGCATCCACCGTCACCACTAGAATTATCTACGGAGGAAGAACTAGTCCAAATCGTAGTGGATCAAGTTTATGAAGCAGTATGAGCCCCACTCAGAGGGCATGTCCATGAAGAAGGGCATGATTTATTTGAGATAAAATGTGCTTGATGGTGAAGAAAATTGAAGAAATCAAGAAAAACTACTCAACTCGGGTGGAAGTAAAAAAGCGGTACTAGCATTGGTTGAGGATAAGATTCTGTGCTCTAAATACTTCCAAGAATTGACACGTTTTCTCTAGATTTGTTTAGATGACGACCTCCAATATTTCCTATTTTTCATACTTTTGGAAGAATACAATGCACATGTTGAATGTATCATGAAGAAGCAACCCAAATTTTCCATCCAATTTGAGCTGAATGACCTTTCTATCGCTACAAAATAAGTTACTATCTTTCAGCCAAACTAGAGTGCACATATATTATGAAAGTATCCTGAAATGCTACAAACTTGGAGCAAGGCTCCTCTCAACATCGTCTACAACCCATGCTATGGATCTGTCGACACAACCCGAAGGTCTTTGCTATAAAAGTAAATAAAATAACTACAACTACACTAGTTGAATTCATTATCCTTACTTTGCTTTGCCTTAGGGACTACCAACCATGGCCTACATGACAACAACAATCTACCAATGACTCTCCAAGCTTTCCAAGATGCCTATCAATAAGATGTGTATGCAGAGCTTCAATCGGATGCTTACCACTTTCAAGGTTTTTAAGAATCTCAAATATGTGCACATCAATGTGCGAGGGTTTGAGCAAGGCAATGTTGACTTAGTGTATGACATGAATATGAATTCCTCCATTCAAGTGTGTTATTCTTGGCATGTCAAAATCAAATATTTTCCAACATGTTGTAAGCAAACATCTCAAGACATGTTTGCTATGGGTTTTTGGGAAACCTATAGGAAACACGTTAGTTGAAACCCTTGATTTTTAAGAGCATTATCACAATATTCAACCAAACATCACTAGAGCTATGAAATGAGAGTGACTCAAACCTGACCTGGCCACAAATGTATGCATTGCTTAGCATGCCTTGACGACTAATGCCTTGCAAGTCCCAAGCTCAAACGCCTATCAAGAATGATAGACATGAGAGTTAGGGGAGTGTTGACCAAACAAAAATAATTCTTAGTATTCGAAAGCAGTCACCCACTCACCAAATGAGAGAGAGTACATAAAGCAAGAGGCTCAAGTTAGGTAAAAAAAAAATACAACATCCATTTTTGTAACAAACCGTGATTTTTATCACTACCTTTGTAATATAAACAACCAAGTTTTTATTCAAAAACTCCATTTTGTGCAAATTTAGGTTTCCTCAAGCTTGAGGAGCTTAGATAGATCACATGTATAAAATTTTATACTTTTTGGAGGTCACTAGATGCCTCAGTTTAGTTCTAAAACCTATTTTTTTAATTATTTCAAATACTATGTCTAAAACCCTCTAAACTCTAGTACAAAACTATAAATAGAGCTAGAGAGCTCATTTTGGAGTCCTTTCATTTTTGAAAAGAGAGCTTGTAGTTTGATTGGGAGCTATTGTATTAGGGAAACCACTTCCATCCACTGTCATTGTTCTTATCTCTACCTTGTGTGTGTGTGTGTATGTGTGTGCATCTGTGTGTGTGCATCTTGTGTGATTCTCACCTTCACCTTCACACACATCATTCCCTAACAATCATTAAATCATCTTCACATCTCCATGGATTGACAATTAAAGAGGTGAAGATTCTTGGCATGGTACTCATCTTTCTCTAGAGTGTCAATGTGTTTGGGTATTTGTATGGGCTTTTGTATGTGTATGTGTATGTGTATGTGTATGGGTATGTGTATGGGTATGTGCATGTGTATTTGCATGTGTATGTGTATGTGTATGTTTATGTGTATGTGTATGTGCATGTGTATGTGTATGTGCATGTGTATGTTTATGTGCATGTGTATGTGTTTGCATGTGCATATGTATATGTGTATCTATATGTGTATTTGCATGTGTATGTGTATGTGTATGTGTATGTGTATGTGTATGTGTATGTGTATGTGTATGTGTATGTGTATGTGTATGTGTATGTGTACGAGTATGTGTATGTGTATGTGTACATGTATGTGCAAGTGTATATGTGTTTGTATGTATATATATATATATATATATATATATATATATATATATATATATATATATATATATATATATATATATATATATATAGAGAGAGAGAGAGAGAGAGAGAGAGAGAAAGAAACACATACATACATACATACACACACACACACACACACACACACACACACACATATATATATATATATATATATATATATATATATATATATATATGTATATATATATATATATATATATATATATATATATATATATATATATATATATATATATATATATATATATATATATATATATATATATATATATGTGTGTGTGTGTGTGTGTGTATGTGTATATATATATATATATATATATATATATATATATATATATATATATATATATATATATATATATATATATATATATATATATATATATATATATATATGTGTGTGTGTGTGTGTATGTGTATATATATATATATATATATATATATATATATATATATATATATATATATATATATATATATATATATATATATATATATATATATATATATATATATATATATATATATGTGTGTGTGTATGTATATATATATATGTGTATGGGTGTGTGTGTGTGTGTGTGATTTATGTATATATGTATGGACACACATATAGACATATGTCTAGGTGTCTCTGTAGGTGTGTCTGTGTGTATGTATATTATTGGTTTGTGTGTTGGTGAAGTGGATGAGATAGTGTGTTTCAATAGTGGAGTGCTAGAACTAATGTGAGATTATGCTTAGTTCTCATCAAGATTTCTCAACTAATCAAATTTTTTTATCTCTTTAATTGTTAATTTCATTATGGGGTATAATCAATATCTAGATGTAAAAGAAGGTTTGGCTAATACGGACAGGTTATTCGGTCTATCCACATGTTTATTTTTGGATGGAGTATACTAGCTGCACAATTAAATGTTTGAAGCTCAAGAATCCATAGGAAACTCAATATAGAAGGTATCCTACTATTGGCAACTTGAGAGCTAAGTCCACATTCATTTCGTTTGACATCCTTTGATGAGCGCAAGCACTTCATTCCATCTGTTCTTTTATTGTAGAACAAACTATTTATGAGAACGAAGACTACAATACTTGAAGTAACCCATGATCTTTATAATGCAAGAGTAGCAATGGCCTATATTAACTCTTTAATGCTAATTTCTTGATAATAGAGAAATCGCTTTGAGGGAAATCTCAAGTTTTATAGGTGTTATTCAAATGAGTGTGGTGTAGTAGTAAGCTTTGAACGTTGTGAGTTAGAGTGTCTGGGTTCAAGTAGCACTCATTGTACATGTTCAACCTTCGAGTGTATCCAAATCTATGGGTGCCTCTACCTTCTGAGATTGGATGTGTGTGTTTTTCATTCATTGTACAAAGCTTTATGGGTATCGTTCAACCTTTTAGAGGTTCTCTCATCTATGCTCGTTTCTGAGAGGGAAGGAGATACTGCTTTCCTTCAATCCAATATACTCGAAATGAAAGGAAAACGGAAGGAAAGTTCTTCATTCTCATCTTATGGACCACGAATTTCTGACTGGCCTGGCGAAGGTCCATAATACCTCGTCGGGAATAGATAAATTGAGAACAAGAAGATACAGAGATGAGACAGGTCTTCTCCCTCATCTTCTTCACGACAGATTGCGTAGCTCCTCGAGATGACGTGAAGGTACGTAAACAGTGGCTTTTGCCTCACTTCGAATGACGCTGTATCCTTTAAAAGTTCAGCTTCCGCGTCCTTTTCTGTTCAATAGCTTCGAAATGCTTCTGTCGATGCCCTTTGAAGCGGGAACCCTTGGATTCGTCTTTGCGAGCACTCCTTTCCACCAGCCCTGCGTTTTCCTATCTACGGCATGTCACCTTACTGAGATACGGCATTGAAACCAAGGACAGGTGTTGCAAGAATTTCAAGGTACCGTAAAACCTTCACATAATCTGATCGTAGAAGCTAGAACTCTGCAGAAGTTATTGAACCAGAAAGTCAAGGCATGGGGTCCTTCCGTATTGGATTGGCTGGGTCTTGGAGGATTTTCCCAACGTTGTTCAAGCACATTATTCTCCAGATCTGCTTTCTATAGGAGATCTTAAATAACATTCAGGAGGGCGAGAGAGTAACCGCACTACCTCTAATAGAATAGTTTGCATTTGATGTGCACGTTGACGATTTAGAGGGACGTCTAGATATGTCGTCTACCTGACAAAGATGCTAGAGCTATGGGACGGCTAGATATATTCCATAGCTGAATGCTCTTCAGCAATCAGTAAAAAATAGGATAGAAAAGCACATCAGTTTCGGGGGCCCTATTTATCACTAGAATTCCCGCCCTCTCTATATAGCTAATTAATCATCAGTATATTTTTCTCTAGGATGGCCAATGAATTGATTATACCTCACCAAAACAAAACACACTTACTACTTAGAAACATAATACTGCTTAGCAATCATTATTACTGAAAACAAAGCACACAAATCTAATCATCAGAAGACAAATTTAACGCATCAAATAAAAAAGTTCGGGAGAATTGTGTTGCTGTAATGGAAAATTTATAAGAATCATCATGCATTATTAAATAAAAAAGGTGGGGATTCTAAACGACATATAAAAATTAACGATATTCTACAAAGAATGGCCGCCAACAATCGAGAACCTAACATTCACACACATGGTGGGTCAAAGCCATTATTACTAATTTAGATGGATCAAAGGGGCTAGGAACACGTTACTAGCTCATTCTTGACTCCTCCCATAGCTCATGGAGAGCATTAGTCACGTCATAAAGACATTCTCATAATTTAATTGAATCCATCAAGATGTCATAGAATTCAACTCCAACATTCCATGCACTTCAAGTACTGTTGTGGATATTAAAACCTCTAGAACTTGTTTTGAGAAATGAACATAAGCCAAGGTAGCATACTTAACCTATTTCATGAGGGTAGCTGCTTAGCCTTTTTCCCCTTCCCCCATGCCCTCCTTTAGGAGCTAGTTCTCTCATAGTGTTAGATAGGTGTTCGGGATGATGTTCCCCTTGTATACATTTCTTGGTTCATAGTTGGGATTGTATCCCGTTGGGCGTTTTCTTGATTCACTAATGAAAGGATCTTTTTGTGGAAAAAACATGTGGAGTGATTTGAAACCATGAGGAATTGTTGTCACATGTATCTCTTTTTGTACGCCCCCCTAATACATCTTCTCCACCCTACATCCCCTTCCCTTTGCCCTCCTATCGCTTCCAATAGCTTGAACCTTCCTCTCCGTTCCCCACCTTCACGTGTGATACCCTACCTCCTCCCTCTTGCCTCATCTCCTCCGTCTCTTGCTCTCCCTTATTTTGTCCCCTTCTTCTACACCATTTGGTGGCATGGAGCTGGGTCTATGAAATCTAGGCCCTTCTTTTTCCTGCCATTTTTCCCCTTGGTCCTAAGCAATGTGGCACCTCCCTAGGCACAGTGCCCCCTTGAGTTGGATTCCGTCTCGTCGAATGTCCCACCGGACGTCGCTCCTCCAGTGGTCTCTTTTTGCAAGGACTCTGTGGTGGCAAAACAAGAAGAACTGATGAGAACTTGTCTGATCGGTCAAGTATTTGGCCGTAGACCCCCTCTAGAAAATGTAACAACTTGGTTGCGCAAGGAGTGGTTCTCGCATGGTCTAATTGTGTGCAAATGTCAATTCCTACAGGCAAATCACCTGCTTCTAGTGTTTGAAAATGAAGAGATGGCCTTCTATGCCCTGCAAGGTGGTTCCTGGGAAGTGGGCCGGTCCACTTTATGTCTATTCAAGTGGACTCTAGAATTTTTTTTGAACAAGTCAAAAGCTCTTTGTTACCAGCTATGGGTGGAACTCCCCAATCTCCCGTATTTCTTGTATGGATTTCTTCGAGAAATCGTTTCACCGATGGGTCGTCCGATGGCCTCAAGAGAGGATGTTGGGGGGTTTAATCTACGATGGTGCTCAATATTCTTTCAATGCACAGTGGCACCCACAAATATGCATTGAAACAGACTTGAACCAGGTCCTCCCCCTGAAGATCTCAATTAATTGTGGAGAGGGTAACATTTGGGTATAGGAGGTTACTTAAAAGAATTCACCCAATGCATGCTTCTGTTGTGGACAACAAGGTCATAAGATCAAAGATTGCCCCTTAAAGCAAAAATACCAATAAAAAGAAGCTTAAACCAGATAGGGCCCCGGATCCTCTCCCTCAAGAGGGCACTAGGAGTGATCCCCCCTCTGATGGAGGAAGAAGAGGGCACTCATGTTGTAAAGACGGATTCAGAAGGATTCACCAAAGTAAAACATAGGAGGAAAGTTAGCCCTAGAAGATCACTAGCAAGGAACATTACAACCATTGATCCTTTGAATAACATGTACTGTAACCTAGAAAATGAGATTAATGAGGTTGAACTCCTAGGGGATAACCACGCTAAAGAAGACCCTGCTGATAATACCCTTGGATGCTCTATTTAGAAAAGAAGACAACCAAGGAGGTTACACCACGAGTAAAGAGGAAGGCTTCAGTACTAGCAATGAAGACAACCCGGACAGTGAAAGCTCCTTCCTTGGTCCTTCTCTTCCAATGTGCATGCCAAGCTTACCACAACAAAAGTCAAAGATTAAAGGGAAACAACTTCAGGCATGCCTTGGAAGAGCCCCCTCAAGAATAGGATCCTAAGTCAAGAAGTTGGGAGGAAAAAGGAAGATCACAAGAAAAAGAAAGATCCGGTCCCTCCCCTCAAAGAGGGAAACCATCAGTAATGAAAATCACATCGCTAAATGTCAGGGGTTTGTCTGACCCCTCAAAAGTGGTAATTCTTGGTCAGTGGTTCAAAGACAAGTGCATCAACCCCAACTTTATCTCCTTACAAGAGATTAAAATTTGAGGCAGAGGATCTCCAGAAACGGATTAAATGCATTTCTACGAACAACCTTTGGTTCTCCACTTTGCATCCTAGGGGGGCAGGGGGCGCTACGATTGGTATTAGTCACTCCTCACCCGGTAGATTGACCTCGACTTCTGAAGATTAGAATCATCATTAGATTGCTTCCTCTATCGGGTCCCCGTTTCAGTTCACTGTGGTCTCAATTTATGCCCCTAATGGAGAGGCTGATAGAATTGGTACGTGGGCTTCCCTTGACTCCCTCTCACACAATGTTTTGATTTTTCGGAACCACAACATGGTTAAGTTTCCTGAGGACCGATGGAACAACAAGGGGAAAATTATTGACGGTCCGGAGAAAGAGATATGGGATATAATCAAGCTTGATCTTGATATGGTTGAGGTGAAAGACATGAAGGGGTTCTCCTGGTCTAATCTCCAATTGGGTGGCTCTCTGAGGAAAGCAAGACTTGATCGATGTTACATCAATCAAAACACCATCCTCTAAAGGGGTACTCCTTTGATTTCCCAACACATGGACCTGACTATCTCGGAACACTACCCAATTAATCTTTCTTTGAAACCAATACCCTCACTCCGAAAAGCTCCTTGGTTTCATGCCTGTCAAACATCCTTTTCCCTCCCCTCCGTCCACCAAGAAATTTCCGTAGCGTGGGCGAAGGCCTTTGCCCATTGTAATGAGCCGGCTAAATGCTGGTGAAGCACGGTGGAGGCTCTCATGACTTGAAGAAGAATTGAATAAAGGTAACTTGCAATGCCAATAAGGACTTTTGAAAATCAGGGGAAGACTAAGACTCAAGGAAGAGGTTCAAAGGAAAAATCTGCAAATATTCTTTAAAGACTGGTGGGTGGGGAAGGCTGATAAACCATCGAAAGAGATGTGTAACATCCTCAAAAGGAAACAAGCTAGGGAATCCATCCCCTTCTTGGTCAATAACAATGGGATCGAATGTAGCACGGAAGTTTAGAACAGATATATCATGGTCGGGCACTTTACCAATCTTCTCGGGCTTCGAATCCTCTTTTCCTACTCATGCGCAACTACATGGCAACCATCTCAAGGGTTGCTCAATATAGAATCCCATAGAACATGAATTCTCTACTGGATGCTAACATTTCTGAGAATGAAATTATCAAGGTTATTGATGCTCTTCCCAACGGAAAAAGTCCGTGTCCTGATGGCCTCACTGATGAGTTTTTCAAGTCCTTCAAGAAGGTGATGGCCACCCCGCTATGCCTAGTGTGGCAAGAGGCTCTCTCCTTTGGTGCCCTGAGCCCTCCCTGAGTGTCTTTATAATGGTTTCATCAAGTTAATTCACAAAAGGGGAGATAAGAACAAAATTGAAAACTAGCGGTCGATTACCATGCTCCAAACTGGATACAAGATAATTGCCAAAGTTATTGCCAACAAAATCTCTTCTCATTTAAAGTCATAGCTTTGTGAGGAACAAAAAGATTTTATCAAAGGTAGATCTATACTTGAAGTAATTGTTGATATTTGGGAAGGCCTTGCATTTGCCGAGGAGTCTGCACAAGATTTGGTATTCATTAAGATAGGCTTCGACAAAGCGTGCTACATATTGGAATGGGACTTTATTCTTCAATCACTGAAAGACCTTGGATGCAGCCCAAAGTTCACGAAGAGTGTTTCCACTCTACTTGGCAATGCTTGAACAAGAATAAATATCAATGTTAAGCTCTCTAAGCCCATACATTTAAAACGATCTATCAGGCAAGGCTTCCCATTGGCTCCACTACTCTTTGCTATCGCCTCTAATGGCCTCAGTCTCCTATTAAAGTTTCACATGGATGCTCATAGTCTTAAAGATCTTTCCCTACGTTTAGATCATGGTCAAATGATTGCGAGACTCTTTGCCAATGACATGAATGCCTTTGTACTTAATGATACAAATAGCATTGAGGTGTTATGGAGCTGCCTTGACACCTTATCAACCATGCTAAAACTGCTTTTAGAGCAATCTGTGGACCTCGACCCCAATTGTTTTTAGATCATGGGTGTCAAGCTATCCCTAGAGGTCAAGTTTTCTGCCACCTTGGTATTCCGATGGGCTTCGACATCTCAATGGAACAACGATGGAACTGGGTGCTATCCAAACTAGATAGCAAACTAAATCATTGGAAAGGTATGCAAATTAACATGGCAGGACGTGCTATGGTTGTTAACACTTTTATGCTCTCTACGACTATTTACTTTATCTCATGTTGGAGAGCTAAGGAGAAAGAGTTGGCCAAAGTGGAAAGAATCTGTAGAAACTTTTGGGCTAAATTGATCTTCAGAAACATGAAAGACCTTACCTCAATTGGCCACCTTGGTTGGAAGGACATAGGGATCCTCAAACTTTTGTTCTCCCTCCACCCGGTGTCCCCTAAAGGCTCTAGCCTCATGTGTTCATTATGGAAGAGTTGGAACATGGCCAAACAAGTCATCAGAATGAGTGATGAGTGGAAGTGGGCGGCCGAGATAAGACAAAATGACTATATCTCGTTCCCGATCAATGACATTAGGGGGTTGGAGTCATGGAACTCCAAATTGCTAAGTAGTTAGGGAACAAGGGGTTCAAACAATGGAAAGAGCTCTCGAAACAAGAGAGCGGCCAATGGATCAGGTTCAAAGACTTAGACCCAAGACATAGAGTTACCCTCAAAGAATGGACTCTTCTTCAAGGCATATGTTTAGCATGGGACCTCTCAACTAAACACCTTCTATGTGGATAGGATCTTCCCTGCCTAGAGGGCCTCAAATGGAGCAATGGTAGGAAAATATCTAGAATCGCCAACTTCAAAGAGAACTCAGATGTTCATCACACCCTCAGCAACATGTGGTGCCTTTGTTGGACCAAAATTTGATGGGAACTTAAGTTCATGTCTATTTGGCACCCCCTAATTGAGATCAAAAAGTCCGTGCTCATGTGCCAAATCTTTCATAAGCGTATCTGGTCCAATGCAAGGGCTAAGAAAATTTGTTGGGTTCCACCTTGGTGCAAGAGGTGCCATCCATGCATCGAAGATTTGGTTCACCTTTTCTTTGATTGCCCCAAGTCCCTTGTTATCTAGCATCATGTGATGCGAGTTTTGAGACTCACAAACCAAATCAATTGGAAACAGGTGTTGCTGGGGGAGGCGGTTGGATGGGCATCTAGGCTGTGCAATGCCATCAGGGGTGAGACTCTTTGGAAGATTTGGAGGGAGCGATGTGCTGTCAGTTCTGGTCAAACTCCAAAGGAATGGTTGATTGAGAAATCCTTGTTTCTTCTAGGAAAAAGAATCTCCCGTGATAATAGATCCCCACCGTTTAGGCACCACTGTATTTATGTCCTCGAAGATAACAAGATGAAACCCAAATGGGTCCCGCATGAGGGAGATGATAGATCTATTAAAGTCCGCGCGAATAGGGCAAAGCTGAACTTCCTTTCATTTAACAAAAACCTCCACATAATCTGATCGTAGAACTTAACGTGGTAGGACTCAGCAAAATCACATAAGTTATATTTAGAATTGAATAATATCGTCGAGGCCAAGAAAACAACGTCTAATGTGCACCAACTAGGCACCAAGGCCTCATATTCTCATCAGGATTTGTTTCTCTCTAATGACAACACTTATAAGAATCATCAGGACTAATCAAATAGAAAAGTTTGAGAGAATTGTCTTCTTGTAATGGAAAATTTATAAGAATCATCATGCATTATTAAATAAAAAATGTGGGGATTCTTAACGACATAATAGCTCTCTTCATACTCTTCTTCAATTGCATTTGAATCACTATTCTGGGCAGCAGTTTTAGCTTCAAATCTTCCATAACCTAATGTTGGTGATGATGAATGACTCCTTAGTCTCCCCTTCCATGTTGAGCTTTCTCCATGTGATGTAGAAGCTTTTGGACCTAACATTTGAGTGCTTGTTTGCTGAAATTCGTCTTGGACAACACTTCTATCATCTTCACAATCTTCTTCAAAAATCTTTTCTTTCCCTTTGTCTCCAGACCATGGTCTTATCTCATCAAATACCACATCTTGTGAGATGCATAGCTCCTTTGTCACCGGATTGTAGCACCTATATCTTTTTTGCTCCGATGAATATCCAATGAAAATACATTTTTCTAACTCTGGCTCCATCTTTGTCCTGAGTTCTTGAGGAATGTGAACATAACAGACGCATCCAAAAACTTTGAGATGTGTAGGATCAGGTTTCTTACCGGAATAAACCTCTTCAAGGGTCAAATTATGCACTTCACACGTTGTGCAGTTGTTCATCAAATAAACAATCGTACTAATTGTTTCAACCCAATAGTTTAATGGCACCTTCATCTCATTGAGCATGCATCTTGCAATTTCTATGATATGTCGATTTTTCCTTTCAGCTATTCTATTTTGTTGAGGCATGTACCTACATGTAAATTGTTGCTTGATATCGTTTTCATAAAGAAACTCTAAAAATTTTTCGAGAAATATTCTCTTCTTCCATCATACCTCAAGGCCTTTATGCGTTAGATATGCTCAATACTCCACCCTCATGTGACCACAAATGATCCATGGTGCTCTAAGTTGTAAGGCCCCCATTATGAGGAGAAGCCATTATGAGAACCCGTACATTTGTGGAACCCTAACTTCCAAGTTAGATGAGGTCTATGTGTGACCGTTGATGGTTATAGATGATCTTTGTGAGCCTAGCCGTTAGGTTAGGTATGGCATAAACTTCCAGGCCATTGGTTACCATTTAAGGTGAAAATAAAGGCCCCGTGGCATCGCGAGGTTTCCCCATAGAACCTCAATGGGGGGAGTGCAGACGGGGGCTTGCCCCCTTCTTGCGGGGTCCGGGGGGCCTATGCGAGATGGTAGGACTTCTGGTCATGGAGATATTGTCGGATCATATATTTTACCGACTATTTTGTATCTCCTGACTATGTTTATCTATACCGAACCGCCTTGTAAAAGCTATATAATCACAGCCCAGGTTGAGCTTTACATAGCGTTGCGCACCAGTAAGCCCTTCATCTAGAGTCTGTCTAGATCACCATCTAAGCTCCACAGTGGGAGCGCATGGGTGGACAGCGCCATCATTGTAACTGCATTATGCGCGGCAATCTGAGAATTTGAGTTCTCTATCTCTTAGTCTACGTCTATCTTTGTCTGCATTTTTTTCTCAACCTGTCTACAGGTCTATTCTAGTGTGCTGTTATTTTCTTACATGGTATCAGAGCTCAGGAGGCTCTAAGTGGTGCAGAAGCAGAAACGGAGAGGTTGTAGAGGTGTGATCAACAAAAGAGAGAAGATGTCAAGTGGTGCGTCATCATCTACAATTGGGGGCCAAGGTGGTTCATCAACAGGACTTGAAAAAATCTAGAATATGCAAGAGCTATATTACATAAACTATCATCAATAAGTGGGCCCACATTCTCTCTCTCAATGTGTGAACTTGGTTTTCTCTGATCACTACCCAGTTCTGCTTACCTTCAAGCTAGTCATGAATCTCAAGAAAGCCCCTTGGTTTCATGCAAATCCCAAAACGTTTTCATTCCCCTCCATCCAATACGAAATTATCATTGCCTAGAATTGGGCCTTTGCCACCCACTCCTCATTGGTCAGGTATTGGAGGATGGTGGTCATGAAGACACAACACATCTTGGTAAGGGCTTCGAAGAATCTTCAAAACATTCATCGGGCTAGAAGGGAAAATATCTATGGAAGGCTTAGGCATTTTGAGAAAGAAGTGGATGAAGGCCACTCTCATTACCATACATGGCTCCCAAAAATCAGAAGCATGCTAAGATATGAGAATGAAATTCAAAGAAAGAATCTCTAGATATACTTTAAAGATTGGTGGGTGGGGAAGACAGAGAAATCGACTAAAGAGATGTGCATTAGGAAAAAAGGTGAGCCCTGGATGGGCCTTTTAGCTTGAGGAGTGATTAGTGATGGACCAATGAGAAGAGGGTGGTGGCCACAGTCTAGTCCCTCAATCACATAGGCTAGGCATAGGCTTCCCTTGTTTTTGTCTGGTCAGAGATCCAAAAACCATGTAAAATCAGTGGATTTCTTTAAAGAATGGTTTTGGAAAAGTCGAAAAACATTTAGATCCGTTGGATTCTTCAAAGATCTAAGGGCCAACGTTAAATGCCAAAAGTCAAGGCGTCTACGAATGTGGACCATTGGATTGGCTTGAGATCAAATGGTTGGGAACAAAGCAATGATGAGAAAAAACGCCTTTTGCAATGAACTGTTGGATTGGCTCCTTGATCGGACGGTCTCGCTTGAATCCATGGAAGATTGGGCGCGTTCGTTTTCTGGCCTTTGGATCGCGCCTCGATCCGATGGTCCAAATGCATCGCATTAAAGAGGAAGGCGCCTTTTAAAGGCAGCCATCAGATGATCTTCAAATTGGACGGCCAGGATGCATTGCCGAAAAAGGATCAGCCCCATTCGCGGGGATCCGTTGGATCATACAACTATTTAATGGCCAAGATTTGTGCAGAGACTCTGCACACTCCCCACGAATTTAAATGGACTCTCTCTCTAGATTCTTACGCAAATCAATATAGGCCATCGATTTAAGCCATCCAAAGGTCACGGATGCAGACGCTTTTTGACTTCAAAGTTGATGGTTTAAGAAATATATTTTACTCCCAATACCACTAGTGGTTTGATGTGCATTATTTTACTCATATTTGAAGCTCCTTAATCCCTAAAAATTAGGGATCCTTACAAGGCCCATGCAAGGTTCACCTTTTTTCCTAATGGTTGGCTCCCCAAGGAGAAGCAGCCCAAAGAATAGTGTCTTGATTGTCAATCACTTTACTTAGCTTTTAGGGGTTTCCATGCCTCTTTATCCTCATAAGTATGATAGCATGTTGGACATCTCTAGAGTTAGAACCAAAAGAATTCCACAAAATATGAAGCCTCTTCTTGAAGCTCCCATTTTGAATGATGTGATTCATTATTGATTTGCTTTGTAGTCGCAAAAGCATGTGGGTTAGATGGCCTCACCAATGAGTTTTTCAAGATCTTCAAGCATGTGGTGAGAGGTCTTGTCTTTTGGTGTGCTATCTGAATATCTCAATAAAGATATTATCAATCTTACTCACCAAAAAGGAAGCAAAACAAGATTGGAAATTGGTGTCCAATTTTTTGATTTTGAGGTCTGCAAAAGAACATCAGCAACACAAGGAAGAACAAGAAGCTTGGAGTACAACACACAATATTGAATGTATTACTAAGTGAATTTACAAAGGTAAGTGACCCATTAGGTTTATAGGCATATATACAAGGTGGAGGAAAAAATCCTCCTAAAGAGGGAAAAAGTGCCTTGGAATTTCTAGTGTGTTCACACACATCACTAAGAAATATATCAACACATCCCCCCTAGGAGTGATGCGGTGAACAAGGAGCTAGCGCTCATGTATAAGGAAGTGCCAAGCTTTGTGGAAAGAGATCAATACACAAAGCAAAGTAAGCCCAAAAGCTTTGCAGAAAGCTTCAAACTTCTCTTGAGGCATAGCCCTTGTGAAACTATATGCAATGTTATTTTGTGTGGGAACATAGGCCAAATTGGTCTCCCAACCTCTCCTTCACATAATGATAATGCACCTCTATGCTTTCTAGGAGCATGGAACATAGGGTTCCTTACAACTACCAATGTCCTTTGACTGCTAGTGAAGATGGTGGTGGTAGAAGATTGATCATCACGCAAATTAGCCAAAATGCATCTAAGCGCCACACACTCAATAATCATTGTGAAAGTTGCCCTATACTTAGCCTCACAACTAGAAGTAGCCATAATAGGATGCTTCTTGCTCAACCAAAATATGCATGACCTATTAAGAATGAAGATAAAACCACTAGTGGACATACGAGTGTCATAGCAACTAGCCCAATCAAAATCAAGAAAAGCATCTAAATCTCGTGATAGTAATCCCCTCTTGGGATAACACAATCCAAGTAGCTAGAGACTACTTAAGTAGCAAAATATGCACTTAACCACCTATCAATGCTTGATGCCTTCATAATGCATAAAATAGTTCATGAGAGAGAGAACAAATTGAATATCAGGCTAAGTTATGCATAAGTAAATCAAGCATCCAACTGCTTGCTGATAGAGAACAACATCAAGTGCACCTATAGCATCATGAAAACTCAACCATAAAGTTGTTTCCATAGGAATGGCAATAGGTTTGCAATCTTGAGGGCAAAAAGAATGCAAAAATGTGTCAATATATTTTTTTTTAGGGAGAACTATTCCACCATCAACTTGCATAAACTGAATGCCCAAATAATGATGCAAATGTCCCAACTTTTACATCTCAAAAGAGGCACGTAAATCTAGCTTAATATTCAACAATATGCTTCTCATTAGGACTTGTGAGCATCATGTCATCAACAGGACAACAATGATCGAAAGTACATCATTTGGAAGCTTACTATATTCTCAAAACCATGTGTAGTCAAATAGGCATGTACCTTTTCATGCCAAGTAGGTGGTGCTTGCTTCAAAACATATCATGCATTTGTTAAAGTTGTTGAACGCTGTGTTAAACGCTTGTGTTCTAACTGTCAGAATGCGTTTAACCGAAAGTGGGTTCTTGGGAGTGGAAGGGGTCTGTAAAAATAGAGGCCCTATACTTGGTTCCCAAATAATAGCTTCAGTTACAACAATCTACTAATGTTGAGAGCTTCTATCAAGAATCTACTGTAATAAGGCATGTACAATGCTCATCTTAGCTCAGTCACGTGTACCGTATACACTAAGATGCCCTACGATTCCGCACACAAACTTACTGTACTACAAGAGAACAGGAATCGTAATTCAACCTTACCAAATAGGTACATCTAACCAACAACATCGAGGACTACAAATTACAACTCAGGGATCTCAGAACACTACCGTAGTTACATAGACTTTATTCAACAGATTTCCGCACATTACAAGTAGAGCGACATCAAGACACGCTTAATTAGTAGATCAAAGGCAATAGAGCCCCTACCAAATAACCTGTTCAGACCAACAGCTAGTTGATCTCACTGAACATCTATGAAACTAACAACTCACACCAGTATCGATAACAAAACAACAAATGAGACAGATGCTCCAAATTACCCAACCAAACACACAGTAATGTCCCAGCTCAGTCATCCGGACGAGTCGTCACACTAAATCAAACTCCGAACAGACAAAATAAGACAGAGATGCGCACAGAATACTCAGAGAACTCAAGAATTTAGACAAACAATGCTATAGCAACGTGCAGACAATCACCCAGATGGACAATCTGGTGATTCTACCACGAATCCCCATCACTGAGCATCTCTTTTCCATTTATATAAAAGATTGCAACTGTTATGTAACAACTTTTCGCGCGTGCGAACACAAGATTCAGTTTTACATTTTCCGATCCGGCGGTCAACTAACACTCTTGCACGCACGGTGGACTCGAATCCGCAGGTTTTTACAGAATTACTGGTCTTCTAAAATGCCTTCTAAGTACATATTTCTAGCTAATCTAAAGCTTCGTGCGATCTTTTTCTTTAGAGTTTCTAACAGTTGTTTTAGAGTTTCTGGCTCTACTAGTTGCGCATCTATTCTTACAGAACTTAAGGCAACAGCTTCGATGAGCAAAATCTCTGCCTGAGTTTGCAGAAAAGCTTCTTGTAGGTAGAAGTTGTTGGATAGTGCTGCATCTCTGGAAATCTTCATTTCTTCTACTTGTTGCTCCATCTTGCTTACTCTTTCCTTCTGATTTTCCAGCTGGTTCTCCCTTCTTTGGATTTCTTGAACCTGAAAATTTATGGTCCTGGTGTATGACTCTCTTTCGTGTCGGAGATCTGATATTATCTTTTCTGTTTGAGCTTCCTTGGTTCAGTAGTGTTTGAGCATATTGTTTACATTTGATAAATTCTCGTTGGTTCTGTGAAGTTCTTCTTCTGTTATCTTAGCTTGCCTCTGCTGTTCTCGGCTTTGCTGCACTACTTCGTTTAATTGAACTCTGGTTTCTTTGAGCACATTTCCTAATGCCACTCTGGCATCCTCCTTATCCTGTAGCTCTAGCTTCAATTGACTCATTTCGGCATTTGCATTATCTAATAATTCTTCCTTTTTTTTGAGCTCAGCCATCGCCACATCTCTCTGACTGGTAACTATTTCCTGTTCGGTAAGTCTGGCTTGTACTTCCTTCAATTGTTCTTGTAGGGATTGGTTTTCTGCTTTGGCAATGAGCAATTCTTCCTGTAGGGGGCTAATGTCAGCCTCTAGTACATCTACTTTATGTTGTAACTCGCTTCGGAGGTTATCAGTGACTTCTCTAATTTGGATTGGCAATTGCTGTGATAGACTGATCAGCATCTGTCCCATATTTGCAAGTTCCGAAAATACTGGGAGTGTTGGGAGCGAGAGCAGAGTACGGGGTTGAGAAGAGGATTCTGTGAGCAGTTGTTGTGAGTTCGGTGGAGAATAGTTTGGGGATGAGGAGGAAGACGCAGTGGGTTCTTCGGTCAGGATGGGTGCAGTAGGGATAATGGGGTTGAGTGGAGGTTCTGGTGGAGGAGTGGGAAGAACAGAATTTGATTGGGTTACCTTATCTTTGGTGTGTTGTGCATTTTCTGTGGTTGTGGACTCAACTGCCTTAAGCAGTTCTTGGAAAACATCCTTAACGACCTGTTCTTCTTCTCTTTGTTTTTCTGGCTTCGATTGTTGCTGTTATGCCTCTTCTGATGAACTTGTGTCGGCTTCAGTTCGATCCTCCTGTTCATGTTGCCCTTCCGATGATGATTGCGCGGATGATTCATGATGCATCGATGTGGCGGTGTCATGGAAGGTGTCGTCTTCTTGCTTATCTTCTTCTTTATCATCTCCATCTGAATTCTTTGCTTTGCTTTCAAATGAGCTGATCCTAATTCTCTTATGGCGGAAGAGTTGATTTAGCTCCTCTTCATCATCTTCTTCATCGTCCTCTAGAAGTTGTACAGATTCTTCATGGTGCAGAACAGGACCTCGGGGTGGTGGTTGTGCTGCAAGGATGGCCAGAAACAGAAAAGAGATAATGTGCGGCACTCTGGACCTTGGTGTTGCTCCTTTGTTCACCTATTTAATAATTGCCACGCATTCTTTGTGAATGCGCTCGAAGAAGTAGGACGCGAAATTCACTGGTTCTCGGGTAGCTAAGTCTATGGCTGAGTAGAAGGGACAAGATATGCCGTAAGTTCGCTTCTGGAGGTTAAGGATTGCTACTAAGAACTGAAGGGCGGATCTCTCTGGTTCCGGTCTACATAGAATCGCGTATTCGTTTGAGGAGTATCTAGGGAACCGTTTGATCATGGTTGCCATCGGCAGATTCGGCATTTTCCCGACCTTGCGAGGGTAGTCGAAACGACTCAGCGAAAGTTTGGAAGGTGATTAATGTTCGGGAGGGTAAGGAGGTGATCGGCCAACTTCGCTCGTTGGCAAGTGTTTTGGCGATGGCGGAGATGATCTGGGCAAAGAAGGGGTGGGATTCCACTGAATGCCAAGGCAGTTCAGCGAAATTGTATAACCCACGGGTGCGCAAGAACTCTCCTACCTCGGCACGGAGTCCGTCACTGAAAGCGGCATAGTTTGCCAAAGCTTCCATGGCATACACAGAGACAGCAAGCACAAAACACAAACGCACAGGATATACACTGTCACACAAATCACGCAAGCACAATAGCGATTTTCGGCGAGACAGAGAAGGTTAAGTAGATGCACTTTAGTGGGAGACAATCAAAATTAGCAATCATGGTGCGATGTTGAGATGATAGCTTTTTAACTTTGGTGTGCATGCATGAACAGCTCGGAAGGGCAGGGCGGCGGTGGACATAAGTAGGTATCAAAACGCGGATATTTACATACTTATTATTTTAAGTGCGTAAAACAAAAGGAAATAAAATAAAAGAAAAGGAAAGAAAAGAGAACGCCAAAAGGTGCGACCAACTGCGAAATGTTTCAGTGCAGATTAGATCATTGTTGATACGGCCATAGCTTCGAACCGTTGACGACTTTCGAAAGGGGATTTCCGGTCAAAGTAGTCAATTGAAATGTTGTGGGGCCCATTTATTCAGAAATCCGGTAAGGGTCAAACCATCGTAACTTGAATTTTCCAGCAGAGGGATTCGACTTTGCATTGTAAAATAGTACAAGTTGTCCCACCGTAAAAACTGGGGTTTTTAGGTAGCGATCATGTGTTCGAGCTTGTCTTAGCTGTACTTTCTGAATATTCATGAAACTGTGCCATCGATGCTCGTCTAATTCTCTTAGTGTATCCAACCAAAATGACAGAGATTCTTCCGATAGTAGTTTCTGATTAATGGCTACTAGTAAACTTGGCACAATAATTTGCATAGGTGCTATGGCTTCCAATCCAAAAGCTAGTTTGAAGGGTGTTAGACCTGTTCCTACCTTATAAGTAGTTTAGTAGGCCCAGAGGACGCAGGTAACAGTTGGTCCCATCTTTGTGGTGCTTCAAAAATGAGTTTTTGAAGCATATTCAGTAGGGTCTTGTTTGTACTCTCAGCCAAACCATTTGCACGAGGATAATATGGTGAGCTGGATTTATGTGTGATCTGAAAAGAATGTGTGAGTACTTTCGTTAGATTGTTAACAAAGTGAGTGCCCTGATCTATAACAAGCTCTAAAGGTAAACCAAAACGTGGAAAGACATCTTTCAATAGAAACTTTGCTACCGCAACCACTGTTGCAGATTTTAAAGCCCATGCTTCTGCCCATCTGGTTGCATAATCAGTACATGTCAAAATATATCGATTATTACTAAGGATTGCCGGAGGTGTAATAGGTCCGATAAAGTCTAGACCCCACTTCTAAAAAGGTTCTAATGGCAAGATAGGTTGTAGAGGGAAAAAATGTCGTTGTAGGGGCAGTCCATTCCTTTGACAACTATCACATTGCTTGACAAACTGCAATACATCCCTGTACATAGTAGGCCACCAAAGTCCACTGCAGAATTTTCCGATGTGTTAAATCTGCAGCAAAATGGCCACCCGAAGGAATCGAGTGATCCAAAGTAATGACTTAGTTAACTTTGTGTGGTGGAATACAACAAAGTAGAATTCCAGTATGATCCACATAGTATAATTCCCCAGCAATCAATCAAAAACGGCGGTTGAAAACTGCAATTTTCCTACGTATTGCCGTAGAAGTCTAAGAAGGGAGGCATCCATCAGTAACAAAAGTCAATAATTGATCATAATATGTAGATGGCATAGGTGGGTCTGCAATTTCATCATTGGTTGGTTCAGAGGCATAGATTGCGGGTGTGGTGTCATCTACACCGACCGGAGCTTCATCGAAATCTAAACGAGAAAGAAAATCTGCTAAGGCATGTGAACTGACTGGCCGATGAATAATGTCGTAGTCAAACTCTTGTAAAAGCAGAACCCATCGTGCTAATCGACCTCCTAGATGCTGTTGCCGAACCAGATAAACAAGTGCAACATGATCTACATGAAAAGTAAATTTATGGCCCAACAAATAATGCTTGAATTTCTTGACAGAATATACTAGACCTAGACATTTTCTTTCTGTTACAAAGTAATTCTTTTTAGCAGGGGCCAATCTTCGACTTGCATAGTACACTCGTATGTACCACTTATCGGTCTGTTGTATTAGAACGCTGCCAATGGCTATATCTGAAGCATCAACAAATACATGAAATGGGCGATCCCAGTCAGGAGGCTATAAGATTGGAACCTGTGTTAGTAAGCATTTTAAGTGATCAAATGCTATCTGACATTCCTGAGTCCATTCAAATTGTTGAGGAGTCTTGGTGATTAATCTGTTCAATGGTATTGCCAAATGAGCAAGCCACCTTAAGTGTTGACCATGCCATCTTACTTGGCCCATGAAGCGCATTACTTCCTTAGGTGTAGTGGGTACAGGTGCTTCTAATACATCTATAATTTTATCTGGATCCACCTGTATACCTTGTGCAGATACGATGTGGCCAAGTAGCTTTCCACATGAAACCGCAAACACGGATTTGTCTGGGTTTAAACAGAGTATGTATTCTCTGCACTTTTCAAAGCAGCACAGTAAATGGAACAAGTGTGCTACCATCTTTCCAAATAACGAAAAATCATCAAGATAAACTTGCATAAATGAGGTAAGGTAAGGGGAGAATATTTCTTGCATGCATCGCTGAAAAGTACTAGGGGCATTTCGTAATCCGAACCACATAACAGTACACGCAAACACACCCCAGTTGGTAATGAAGGCGGTCTTTGGTATATCCTGTTCAGCCATTCTAACTTGATTATACCCACTGTATCCATCTAGGAATGAATACATTTCATGTCTTGCTACTCTATCAAGCATGGTATTAAGAAAAGGTAACGGGAAGGGATCAGGCACCGTAGCTGCATTCAGTTTCCGGTAGTCTACACATATTCACAACTGCTTATTCTTTTTAGGGACAATAATAATTGGTGAGATCCATTCAGCATGCTCCACTGGTACAATGAATCCAACTTTGAGTAGTCTATCAAGCTCTGCCTTTACCTGTGATGCGTAGTTTGGATTCATTCGATAACTTGGTTGTTTGATGGGTTTTGCTTCCGGCTTCAACATGACCCTGTGTTGGTAGATGCGCGGGTCCAGTCCTTTCATATCGTTGTAATCCCATGCAAATACATCAACAAACTCTCAGAGTAGTTGAATTAAATCCGCTTGAAATATTTGCGGTAAGTTTTCCTTTATCTTGATAGGACGTGGATGGTCTTCATCTCCTAAATTATAAGTGATTAATTGATCCTCTGGAACATAAAATTATCGGGGCTTCTCTGTATCGTCAGTTGGCTTAAAAAGTTGTTGCAGTTCAGCGTCATCTATAGCAGCAGTATCTTCCTTCTTATCTTCTTTTGTTACAGGCATCACCGTACACACTGCGGGATACCAATTATCTACAATAGATTGTAGATCAACAGTTCCTAAGGAGATCAAATCAATATTGTTTTTTAAAAACTCTTCTTCTTCATCATCTGACAATCCATCTAGCATATGGACTGGTTCTGCAAAATATGGTCTAGCATGCAACTCGCAAGGCTGTATAGCATCTAATTTTACAACATATTTACTATTATTATCCTTGAAAGTGAGTTCCTGGGCAGACCAATCTTGTATTACCTTAGCTTGCTTCAACCAAGGACAGCCAAAAGGAAGATTATAATCAAGGGTGGATTTCGGTAATTCTAAGACGACAAAGGTCATCCTGAATGTGGTGCCCTGCAAAGTTATTGGTACATTCCGGACAAGTCCTACTAGATGGACTCTAGACTGGTCAGCCATTCTGACGAAGAATTGAACTGTTTCTATTTTGGACCATCCTAACTTCTTACACAGTGTCGCAGTAGCAATATTGACAACAGATCCTCCATCAATTAGTAATTGTGTGATTTTATGATTTTTATACCATACCGTAATCAAAGGAACCAAATGATCGGCCGTAGAATCAGGTTTCGGTTGCATTGTTGCTGTCGCTGGGATACAGGAAGGCACAGGACTGAACTGTTGTTGGAATTGTTGTCGAACTCCTGGTACTAGTGCAAGTAATCGGCCTAGAGGAAGGGTAATGGATGCTTTAGATAAAATCTCTGAGGCCTTAGGTGATTGAATTGTGCTTTCCACTGATTCTGAAGATGATGCGCCGACTGAAGAGGAGGTTTCTACTGAAGATGATGTGCCTGCCACTGAATTAGAATCTTGTTTTTGTGTTCCTTCTTGGTTAGCGAATCCTAGGTCACAGGAATAGGATCTGGAAACACTGGAGGTTCTGTGGTGGTCCATTGACTAGCTTTATCATACATTCTTTGTTGCTCACGTATGCCTGGTTCAAATACTTCTACTTCTGGTTGCAGTTGCTTACCGGATCGGGTGTGAATTACTGCAGCTTGCATTTCTACAGGTGTGATTTGTACCATATTAGTCATTGGGTTTTGTCGTTCTTTCTTCCTCTGATCCTACTCAGCTGCATCCTTACAAAATCTTCTGATATGACCAAATTCACCACAAAAATGGCAGTGAGGTGGTGGCAAATTGGGATTTTCCTGTGTTGGTCCGGCCTGCCAGCGATTTGCATTGTAGTTATTATTTCTCTCTCCTCTATAATTTCGATAGCCTTGTTGCTAGTTGTTTCTCATTTGCGGAGGTACATAATGATTGGCTAATTGTCCTGGTTCCTGTATAATAGCATTGACAGTTGCGGTTCCCTGCACTTTGGCATTGTATGCACAGTTTTCGGTAGTATGTCCGGTCATGTTACAGATAGCGCAAAACAACTGATTAACTGCACAAGTGGTACTAGTGTGCCCTGAATTCTTGCATGTGGTGCAGTACATCTGTCTGGTCATTAAGTGCACAAGTGGTACTAGTGTGCCCTGAATTCTTGCATGTGGTGACATTTTTATTTCCTTTTAACCACTCCAGGTCTACTATAAATCCTCCAATCTTGTTTTCCAGCTGTAAAGCCATGACAATCACGGCATCTAGCGTCATAGCACCTACACAGCGTATGATCATAATCTGTTTAAGCTGTGGAGTCAAACCATTGATAAAACATTGAGTGATAACGTCATCCGGTAGGTTGGCATGTGCTGGTGGTAATTGCCTCAAATGGGTCCTGAAGAGAGTGGCGTATTCATGCACTGTTTGATTTATCTTCTGTCTATTGTTTTGCAGATAGTCAAAAATTTTGGCTGGATTCTTCTTTAGCCTGAATCTCTGCAAAAATGCATCCCTTACTGCTTCATAGGTGCCAAAGTGGTTAATATCATATTCTGTAAGCCATATAGCTGCTTCGTTAACTAATGTCGACTGGAAAACAATAGCCTTATACGTTGGATCAGGTGGATGGTTGAGCACTGCGTAACTTATCTCAAATGTGCGTACATGAGCATCTAGGTCATCTCCTGGGAATCCACCAAATTTAGTGTACGTTACTCCTATTGGAGGCGGTCTTGGTGGACATAGCTGTTGTTGTTGTTGTTGTTGTTGCTGATGTAGGTGTTGTTGTCCGTTCATCGTGCTGCTGGTTGTATGGTGACTATCTCCTGTATCCGGAGACTGAGTACCTGAATCATCAGAATCTATATTGTCAGGTTGTGCACTTTTCGGTTCGATAATCTTGTTCAGTATGTTTCGAATCTCAGTTTCGAACAAGCTACCTTCCTTCTCGATGTCAAATGTAGGAAGGCTTACTCCCAATAGCGGTGGCTGGGCTGGAGATTCACCAAGAAATGGTAAACCGTCGCCGGAAAACTACAATCTTGTTACCGAAATATCACTAAAATGTGTCGATTTTTCACCAATACAGGGTGCTTTCTCTCCCTTACTGAATTCTTTGGCTAAAGCGTTTCTATTCGTAAACAAAATTGGATCTTTACCCAATGTTGTTAAACTATCTTCAGACTGCGTTCTGGTAGATTCTTGAGTTACTATCTCTTCGACAGACTGTGCCGAAAGCATACCAGAATCTTCCAGAGGAGTGGTACGTTCCACCGGAATATGACCGGAATCACTACTAACGTTCTTTACCTTTTTGTCAACTGGTTTGGACCTTCCTACGCTTCTACCTCCTGGAGGTGTCCTTAGCAAGTTAGGTACCCAAGGCTGTCTGTTCTTTGGATACGTTTCACTGGATCGAGTAACCGACATGTATCATCGTTTTGGTACTAATCGCGTACTTATTACTGTCGGTTTACAATTTACAGTCACGTTTCCACAACTGGTTTGCAACAATCTGATCTGTTGCCACCTTCCTAGAGATGGCACCAGTGTTAAAGTTGTTGAACGCTTTGTTAAACACTTGTGTTCTAACTGTCAGAACGCGTTTAACCGAAAGTGGGTTCTTGGGAGTGGAAGGGGTCTGTCAAAACAGAGGCCCTATACTTGGTTCCCAAATAACAGCTTCACTTACAGCAATCTACTAATGCAGAGAGCTTCTATCACGAATCTACTGTAATAAGGCATGTACAATGCTCGTCTTAGCTCACTCACGTGTACCGTATACACTAAGATGCCCTACTGTTCCAAACACAAACTTACTGTACTACAAGAGAACAGGAATCGTAATTCAACCTTACCAAATAGGTACATCTAACCAACAACACCGAGGACTACAAATTACAACTCAGGCAATAGAGCCCCTACCAAATAACCTGTTCAGACCAACAGCCGGTTGATCTCACTGAACATCTATGAAACTAACAACTCACAGGAGTATCGATAACAAAACAACAGACCAGACAGATGCTCCAAATTACCCAACCAAACACACAATAATGTCCCAGCTCAGTCATCCGGACGAGTCGTCTCACTAAATCAAACTCCGAACAGACAAAATAAGACACAGATGCGCACAGAATACTCAGAGAACTCAAGAATTTAGACAAACAACGCTACAGCAACGCGTAGACAATCACCGAGACGGATAGTCTGGTGATTCTACCACGAATCCCCATCACTGAGCATCTCTTTTCCATTTATATAAAAGATTACAACTGTTATGTAACAACTTTTCGTGCGTGCGAACATAAGATTCAGTTTTACATTTTCCAATCCGACGGCCGACTAACACATTTTTTGAGCTTTCAAACTTTTTTTCATGCCTTTTCGCACAAAACCATGGGTTTGAAATAAATACATTTCTTCATGTAAATCATCATTCAATAATGAAGTTTTAATGTCCAACTAATTTACATTCCAACCATGATGACTCAAGTGCACAAATGCTACGAGCAGTAGTCATTGGACATGTGGGAACAAAGGTCTCCTAATAATCAATGCCTATCTTGACCATAACCTTTTGCAACCAGTCGAGCCTTGCACCTACCAACTGTTCCATCAGGTTTACTCTTCACTTTGTATACTCATTAAGTGCCAATGGCCTTTTTGCATGGAGGAAAATCACATAAAGACCATGTACCATTCTTCATAATAGCATCATACTTTGATTGCATATTAGGTATCCAATTTTCAGAATTTTTTTTTTCATCAAAAGAAACAGGCTCATTCTCATCACAAAGACTAGAGGCAGCCATTGCATATCAATCTCATGCAAAACAAGAACTATGAGAACCTGAATGAGTATGACATGAAAAATGTGCATCTCAATTTCTATCTCACAAAGTTTGCACTGGTCATTTAGGCATAGGTTTTTTCCTCCTCTATATCAACCCTTTCATCAAAAAGTGCATCATGTAGATCTACATCAGAAACGGAATGATCTGCACCATCATGTGAAATGTATAAACGCTGAGAAAGTGCCTCATTTGGACGAGTGCTTGATTGTCCAATTGTAAAAGGAGGTAGCAAAGTGTCATACACATCTTTGGAGCTAACTGCTCTCTCCTTAGTACATGAAAGTAATGGCTGAATTGCGTCTTCCACAGAACAACATCATGACTAATTAGAATGTATTTAATGTGTGGATGATACAAGCGATAGCCTTTGCTTTCAGAACTACACCCAACAAACATACATTTTACTACCTTGTCATCCAATTTTTTATGTTGTTTTTCAAGCACTAATGCATATGCCAGACAACTAAAGACATGCAGATGAGCAACAGATGGCTTGTGACCATGCCAAGCCTCATATGGAGTAATAGGATACACTGATTTGGTGGGACAACTATTACGTATATATCTTGCACACATAACTATTAGATATGCTCAATACACCACCCTAATGTGACCACAAACGATCCATAGTGCTCTAAGTTCTAAGGCCCGCATTATGAGAGACTGAACATATTTGCAACCCTAACTTCTTAGTTAGATGAGGTCTTTCTCTGACCGTTGATGGTTATAGATGACCTTTGTGAGCCTAGCCATTAGGTTAGTAGGGCATAAACCTTTGGTCAATTGGGTTTCCATTCAAGGTGAAAATAAAGGCCCTCTGGTGTCACATGGTTTCCCCATAGAACCTTAATAGGGGGAGTGTAGAGTGGGGCTTTC